>JAVTVX010000004.1:0-7500 GCA_033439265.1 Dillenia suffruticosa | reverse complement strand
TTTAGGGTTTAGGGTTTAGGGTTTAGGGTTTAGGGTTTAGGGTTTAGGGTTTAGGGTTTAGGGTTTAGGGTTTAGGGTTTAGGGTTTAGGGTTTAGGGTTTAGGGTTTAGGGTTTAGGGTTTAGGGTTTAGGGTTTAGGGTTTAGGGTTTAGGGTTTAGGGTTTAGGGTTTAGGGTTTAGGGTTTAGGGTTTAGGGTTTAGGGTTTAGGGTTTAGGGTTTAGGGTTTAGGGTTTAGGGTTTAGGGTTTAGGGTTTAGGGTTTAGGGTTTAGGGTTTAGGGTTTAGGGTTTAGGGTTTAGGGTTTAGGGTTTAGGGTTTAGGGTTTAGGGTTTAGGGTTTAGGGTTTAGGGTTTAGGGTTTAGGGTTTAGGGTTTAGGGTTTAGGGTTTAGGGTTTAGGGTTTAGGGTTTAGGGTTTAGGGTTTAGGGTTTAGGGTTTAGGGTTTAGGGTTTAGGGTTTAGGGTTTAGGGTTTAGGGTTTAGGGTTTAGGGTTTAGGGTTTAGGGTTTAGGGTTTAGGGTTTAGGGTTTAGGGTTTAGGGTTTAGGGTTTAGGGTTTAGGGTTTAGGGTTTAGGGTTTAGGGTTTAGGGTTTAGGGTTTAGGGTTTAGGGTTTAGGGTTTAGGGTTTAGGGTTTAGGGTTTAGGGTTTAGGGTTTAGGGTTTAGGGTTTAGGGTTTAGGGTTTAGGGTTTAGGGTTTAGGGTTTAGGGTTTAGGGTTTAGGGTTTAGGGTTTAGGGTTTAGGGTTTAGGGTTTAGGGTTTAGGGTTTAGGGTTTAGGGTTTAGGGTTTAGGGTTTAGGGTTTAGGGTTTAGGGTTTAGGGTTTAGGGTTTAGGGTTTAGGGTTTAGGGTTTAGGGTTTAGGGTTTAGGGTTTAGGGTTTAGGGTTTAGGGTTTAGGGTTTTAGGGTTTAGGGTTTAGGGTTTAGGGTTTAGGGTTTAGGGTTTAGGGTTTAGGGTTTAGGGTTTAGGGTTTAGGGTTTAGGGTTTAGGGTTTAGGGTTTAGGGTTTAGGGTTTAGGGTTTAGGGTTTAGGGTTTAGGGTTTAGGGTTTAGGGTTTAGGGTTTAGGGTTTAGGGTTTAGGGTTTAGGGTTTAGGGTTTAGGGTTTAGGGTTTAGGGTTTAGGGTTTAGGGTTTAGGGTTTAGGGTTTAGGGTTTAGGGTTTAGGGTTTAGGGTTTAGGGTTTAGGGTTTAGGGTTTAGGGTTTAGGGTTTAGGGTTTAGGGTTTAGGGTTTAGGGTTTAGGGTTTAGGGTTTAGGGTTTAGGGTTTAGGTTAGGGTTTAGGGTTTAGGGTTTAGGGTTTAGGGTTTAGGGTTTAGGGTTTAGGGTTTAGGGTTTAGGGTTTAGGGTTTAGGGTTTAGGGTTTAGGGTTTAGGGTTTAGGGTTTAGGGTTTAGGGTTTAGGGTTTAGGGTTTAGGGTTTAGGGTTTAGGGTTTAGGGTTTAGGGTTTAGGGTTTAGGGTTTAGGGTTTAGGGTTTAGGGTTTAGGGTTTAGGGTTTAGGGTTTAGGGTTTAGGGTTTAGGGTTTAGGGTTTAGGGTTTAGGGTTTAGGGTTTAGGGTTTAGGGTTTAGGGTTTAGGGTTTAGGGTTTAGGGTTTAGGGTTTAGGGTTTAGGGTTTAGGGTTTAGGGTTTAGGGTTTAGGGTTTAGGGTTTAGGGTTTAGGGTTTAGGGTTTAGGGTTTAGGGTTTAGGGTTTAGGGTTTAGGGTTTAGGGTTTAGGGTTTAGGGTTTAGGGTTTAGGGTTTAGGGTTTAGGGTTTAGGGTTTAGGGTTTAGGGTTTAGGGTTTAGGGTTTAGGGTTTAGGGTTTAGGGTTTAGGGTTTAGGGTTTAGGGTTTAGGGTTTAGGGTTTAGGGTTTAGGGTTTAGGGTTTAGGGTTTAGGGTTTAGGGTTTAGGGTTTAGGGTTTAGGGTTTAGGGTTTAGGGTTTAGGGTTTAGGGTTTAGGGTTTAGGGTTTAGGGTTTAGGGTTTAGGGTTTAGGGTTTAGGGTTTAGGGTTTAGGGTTTAGGGTTTAGGGTTTAGGGTTTAGGGTTTAGGGTTTAGGGTTTAGGGTTTAGGGTTTAGGGTTTAGGGTTTAGGGTTTAGGGTTTAGGGTTTAGGGTTTAGGGTTTAGGGTTTAGGGTTTAGGGTTTAGGGTTTAGGGTTTAGGGTTTAGGGTTTAGGGTTTAGGGTTTAGGGTTTAGGGTTTAGGGTTTAGGGTTTAGGGTTTAGGGTTTAGGGTTTAGGGTTTAGGGTTTAGGGTTTAGGGTTTAGGGTTTAGGGTTTAGGGTTTAGGGTTTAGGGTTTAGGGTTTAGGGTTTAGGGTTTAGGGTTTAGGGTTTAGGGTTTAGGGTTTAGGGTTTAGGGTTTAGGGTTTAGGGTTTAGGGTTTAGGGTTTAGGGTTTAGGGTTTAGGGTTTAGGGTTTAGGGTTTAGGGTTTAGGGTTTAGGGTTTAGGGTTTAGGGTTTAGGGTTTAGGGTTTAGGGTTTAGGGTTTAGGGTTTAGGGTTTAGGGTTTAGGGTTTAGGGTTTAGGGTTTAGGGTTTAGGGTTTAGGGTTTAGGGTTTAGGGTTTAGGGTTTAGGGTTTAGGGTTTAGGGTTTAGGGTTTAGGGTTTAGGGTTTAGGGTTTAGGGTTTAGGGTTTAGGGTTTAGGGTTTAGGGTTTAGGGTTTAGGGTTTAGGGTTTAGGGTTTAGGGTTTAGGGTTTAGGGTTTAGGGTTTAGGGTTTAGGGTTTAGGGTTTAGGGTTTAGGGTTTAGGGTTTAGGGTTTAGGGTTTAGGGTTTAGGGTTTAGGGTTTAGGGTTTAGGGTTTAGGGTTTAGGGTTTAGGGTTTAGGGTTTAGGGTTTAGGGTTTAGGGTTTAGGGTTTAGGGTTTAGGGTTTAGGGTTTAGGGTTTAGGGTTTAGGGTTTAGGGTTTAGGGTTTAGGGTTTAGGGTTTAGGGTTTAGGGTTTAGGGTTTAGGGTTTAGGGTTTAGGGTTTAGGGTTTAGGGTTTAGGGTTTAGGGTTTAGGGTTTAGGGTTTAGGGTTTAGGGTTTAGGGTTTAGGGTTTAGGGTTTAGGGTTTAGGGTTTAGGGTTTAGGGTTTAGGGTTTAGGGTTTAGGGTTTAGGGTTTAGGGTTTAGGGTTTAGGGTTTAGGGTTTAGGGTTTAGGGTTTAGGGTTTAGGGTTTAGGGTTTAGGGTTTAGGGTTTAGGGTTTAGGGTTTAGGGTTTAGGGTTTAGGGTTTAGGGTTTAGGGTTTAGGGTTTAGGGTTTAGGGTTTAGGGTTTAGGGTTTAGGGTTTAGGGTTTAGGGTTTAGGGTTTAGGGTTTAGGGTTTAGGGTTTAGGGTTTAGGGTTTAGGGTTTAGGGTTTAGGGTTTAGGGTTTAGGGTTTAGGGTTTAGGGTTTAGGGTTTAGGGTTTAGGGTTTAGGGTTTAGGGTTTAGGGTTTAGGGTTTAGGGTTTAGGGTTTAGGGTTTAGGGTTTAGGGTTTAGGGTTTAGGGTTTAGGGTTTAGGGTTTAGGGTTTAGGGTTTAGGGTTTAGGGTTTAGGGTTTAGGGTTTAGGGTTTAGGGTTTAGGGTTTAGGGTTTAGGGTTTAGGGTTTAGGGTTTAGGGTTTAGGGTTTAGGGTTTAGGGTTTAGGGTTTAGGGTTTAGGGTTTAGGGTTTAGGGTTTAGGGTTTAGGGTTTAGGGTTTAGGGTTTAGGGTTTAGGGTTTAGGGTTTAGGGTTTAGGGTTTAGGGTTTAGGGTTTAGGGTTTAGGGTTTAGGGTTTAGGGTTTAGGGTTTAGGGTTTAGGGTTTAGGGTTTAGGGTTTAGGGTTTAGGGTTTAGGGTTTAGGGTTTAGGGTTTAGGGTTTAGGGTTTAGGGTTTAGGGTTTAGGGTTTAGGGTTTAGGGTTTAGGGTTTAGGGTTTAGGGTTTAGGGTTTAGGGTTTAGGGTTTAGGGTTTAGGGTTTAGGGTTTAGGGTTTAGGGTTTAGGGTTTAGGGTTTAGGGTTTAGGGTTTAGGGTTTAGGGTTTAGGGTTTAGGGTTTAGGGTTTAGGGTTTAGGGTTTAGGGTTTAGGGTTTAGGGTTTAGGGTTTAGGGTTTAGGGTTTAGGGTTTAGGGTTTAGGGTTTAGGGTTTAGGGTTTAGGGTTTAGGGTTTAGGGTTTAGGGTTTAGGGTTTAGGGTTTAGGGTTTAGGGTTTAGGGTTTAGGGTTTAGGGTTTAGGGTTTAGGGTTTAGGGTTTAGGGTTTAGGGTTTAGGGTTTAGGGTTTAGGGTTTAGGGTTTAGGGTTTAGGGTTTAGGGTTTAGGGTTTAGGGTTTAGGGTTTAGGGTTTAGGGTTTAGGGTTTAGGGTTTAGGGTTTAGGGTTTAGGGTTTAGGGTTTAGGGTTTAGGGTTTAGGGTTTAGGGTTTAGGGTTTAGGGTTTAGGGTTTAGGGTTTAGGGTTTAGGGTTTAGGGTTTAGGGTTTAGGGTTTAGGGTTTAGGGTTTAGGGTTTAGGGTTTAGGGTTTAGGGTTTAGGGTTTAGGGTTTAGGGTTTAGGGTTTAGGGTTTAGGGTTTAGGGTTTAGGGTTTAGGGTTTAGGGTTTAGGGTTTAGGGTTTAGGGTTTAGGGTTTAGGGTTTAGGGTTTAGGGTTTAGGGTTTAGGGTTTAGGGTTTAGGGTTTAGGGTTTAGGGTTTAGGGTTTAGGGTTTAGGGTTTAGGGTTTAGGGTTTAGGGTTTAGGGTTTAGGGTTTAGGGTTTAGGGTTTAGGGTTTAGGGTTTAGGGTTTAGGGTTTAGGGTTTAGGGTTTAGGGTTTAGGGTTTAGGGTTTAGGGTTTAGGGTTTAGGGTTTAGGGTTTAGGGTTTAGGGTTTAGGGTTTAGGGTTTAGGGTTTAGGGTTTAGGGTTTAGGGTTTAGGGTTTAGGGTTTAGGGTTTAGGGTTTAGGGTTTAGGGTTTAGGGTTTAGGGTTTAGGGTTTAGGGTTTAGGGTTTAGGGTTTAGGGTTTAGGGTTTAGGGTTTAGGGTTTAGGGTTTAGGGTTTAGGGTTTAGGGTTTAGGGTTTAGGGTTTAGGGTTTAGGGTTTAGGGTTTAGGGTTTAGGGTTTAGGGTTTAGGGTTTAGGGTTTAGGGTTTAGGGTTTAGGGTTTAGGGTTTAGGGTTTAGGGTTTAGGGTTTAGGGTTTAGGGTTTAGGGTTTAGGGTTTAGGGTTTAGGGTTTAGGGTTTAGGGTTTAGGGTTTAGGGTTTAGGGTTTAGGGTTTAGGGTTTAGGGTTTAGGGTTTAGGGTTTAGGGTTTAGGGTTTAGGGTTTAGGGTTTAGGGTTTAGGGTTTAGGGTTTAGGGTTTAGGGTTTAGGGTTTAGGGTTTAGGGTTTAGGGTTTAGGGTTTAGGGTTTAGGGTTTAGGGTTTAGGGTTTAGGGTTTAGGGTTTAGGGTTTAGGGTTTAGGGTTTAGGGTTTAGGGTTTAGGGTTTAGGGTTTAGGGTTTAGGGTTTAGGGTTTAGGGTTTAGGGTTTAGGGTTTAGGGTTTAGGGTTTAGGGTTTAGGGTTTAGGGTTTAGGGTTTAGGGTTTAGGGTTTAGGGTTTAGGGTTTAGGGTTTAGGGTTTAGGGTTTAGGGTTTAGGGTTTAGGGTTTAGGGTTTAGGGTTTAGGGTTTAGGGTTTAGGGTTTAGGGTTTAGGGTTTAGGGTTTAGGGTTTAGGGTTTAGGGTTTAGGGTTTAGGGTTTAGGGTTTAGGGTTTAGGGTTTAGGGTTTAGGGTTTAGGGTTTAGGGTTTAGGGTTTAGGGTTTAGGGTTTAGGGTTTAGGGTTTAGGGTTTAGGGTTTAGGGTTTAGGGTTTAGGGTTTAGGGTTTAGGGTTTAGGGTTTAGGGTTTAGGGTTTAGGGTTTAGGGTTTAGGGTTTAGGGTTTAGGGTTTAGGGTTTAGGGTTTAGGGTTTAGGGTTTAGGGTTTAGGGTTTAGGGTTTAGGGTTTAGGGTTTAGGGTTTAGGGTTTAGGGTTTAGGGTTTAGGGTTTAGGGTTTAGGGTTTAGGGTTTAGGGTTTAGGGTTTAGGGTTTAGGGTTTAGGGTTTAGGGTTTAGGGTTTAGGGTTTAGGGTTTAGGGTTTAGGGTTTAGGGTTTAGGGTTTAGGGTTTAGGGTTTAGGGTTTAGGGTTTAGGGTTTAGGGTTTAGGGTTTAGGGTTTAGGGTTTAGGGTTTAGGGTTTAGGGTTTAGGGTTTAGGGTTTAGGGTTTAGGGTTTAGGGTTTAGGGTTTAGGGTTTAGGGTTTAGGGTTTAGGGTTTAGGGTTTAGGGTTTAGGGTTTAGGGTTTAGGGTTTAGGGTTTAGGGTTTAGGGTTTAGGGTTTAGGGTTTAGGGTTTAGGGTTTAGGGTTTAGGGTTTAGGGTTTAGGGTTTAGGGTTTAGGGTTTAGGGTTTAGGGTTTAGGGTTTAGGGTTTAGGGTTTAGGGTTTAGGGTTTAGGGTTTAGGGTTTAGGGTTTAGGGTTTAGGGTTTAGGGTTTAGGGTTTAGGGTTTAGGGTTTAGGGTTTAGGGTTTAGGGTTTAGGGTTTAGGGTTTAGGGTTTAGGGTTTAGGGTTTAGGGTTTAGGGTTTAGGGTTTAGGGTTTAGGGTTTAGGGTTTAGGGTTTAGGGTTTAGGGTTTAGGGTTTAGGGTTTAGGGTTTAGGGTTTAGGGTTTAGGGTTTAGGGTTTAGGGTTTAGGGTTTAGGGTTTAGGGTTTAGGGTTTAGGGTTTAGGGTTTAGGGTTTAGGGTTTAGGGTTTAGGGTTTAGGGTTTAGGGTTTAGGGTTTAGGGTTTAGGGTTTAGGGTTTAGGGTTTAGGGTTTAGGGTTTAGGGTTTAGGGTTTAGGGTTTAGGGTTTAGGGTTTAGGGTTTAGGGTTTAGGGTTTAGGGTTTAGGGTTTAGGGTTTAGGGTTTAGGGTTTAGGGTTTAGGGTTTAGGGTTTAGGGTTTAGGGTTTAGGGTTTAGGGTTTAGGGTTTAGGGTTTAGGGTTTAGGGTTTAGGGTTTAGGGTTTAGGGTTTAGGGTTTAGGGTTTAGGGTTTAGGGTTTAGGGTTTAGGGTTTAGGGTTTAGGGTTTAGGGTTTAGGGTTTAGGGTTTAGGGTTTAGGGTTTAGGGTTTAGGGTTTAGGGTTTAGGGTTTAGGGTTTAGGGTTTAGGGTTTAGGGTTTAGGGTTTAGGGTTTAGGGTTTAGGGTTTAGGGTTTAGGGTTTAGGGTTTAGGGTTTAGGGTTTAGGGTTTAGGGTTTAGGGTTTAGGGTTTAGGGTTTAGGGTTTAGGGTTTAGGGTTTAGGGTTTAGGGTTTAGGGTTTAGGGTTTAGGGTTTAGGGTTTAGGGTTTAGGGTTTAGGGTTTAGGGTTTAGGGTTTAGGGTTTAGGGTTTAGGGTTTAGGGTTTAGGGTTTAGGGTTTAGGGTTTAGGGTTTAGGGTTTAGGGTTTAGGGTTTAGGGTTTAGGGTTTAGGGTTTAGGGTTTAGGGTTTAGGGTTTAGGGTTTAGGGTTTAGGGTTTAGGGTTTAGGGTTTAGGGTTTAGGGTTTAGGGTTTAGGGTTTAGGGTTTAGGGTTTAGAGGTTTAGGGTTTAGGGTTTAGGGTTTAGGGTTTAGGGTTT
>JAVTVX010000003.1:17500-20000 GCA_033439265.1 Dillenia suffruticosa | reverse complement strand
TATTTCCAATCCAATATAAATCCCGGTATCCATCGAAAGAATCCATCGAGGAAAAACGGCATGGGCATTATAATTATATATTTAATATTTAATATTAATATAGAAATTAAATATTAATAAAAGAAAACTAAGTAATCTCTTTTTTAGCATTTCGAAGAAGTAATTCATTGGTCTGTTGACAAATGATCCAAGGAGTTCTATGGGAACTCCTCCGGTTTTTAAAAGAAATAGTAAATGATTTTTAATCCTTTTTCCATGATATGAAATAAATTGATAAAGCAAAAATCACATTTATAAAATAATAAAACAAGTAGTAAGTGTGCAATGAAATATGTAACTCGCCCCAGACAAGATCTTATTATGCGTAATATCTAATTGGACAACCAATATGTCTATCTTGTTTCCCATATAAAATGCGTATCCACAAAATACTAAATAACAGAGCAACTTTCTCTTTGAACAGGAAAGAGGGAAACAAAAATAAATAAACCAAAAAGGTGGGTCTGTTATTCCTTATTGTCCATATAGAATTCTGGTAAGAGTCGGTTCTTCAAAATCGAAAATTATTTAGGAAAAATTCGATTGGAATAAATTTCCTATCATCTCTCTTCCTTTTCCTTTGACTTTCGAAATACAAACATAGGATTGAAATATCTCTTTGATTGAAAGAGTATTATTCATATAATACATTTCTCCATCATATAGTATATTACTCCACTAGAAGTCGATGAAATTTCGAAATGAAGATGATATTTTGATTAAAATACTTAAATAATATTTAAATAAAGGCTTTACAGAACATAAACCAATTGATAAAGTTTGATTCCTCAACTCAATTTGTGTTACCCCTAGAGTCCACTTCTTCCCCATATTACGAGTGAAAGGGAAAATGTAAAGACTACCATTAAAGCAGCCCAAGCAAGACTTACTATATCCATGTGAATTACGCCTCTATCTCTATGAATATGAAGGAATTCTTCCATTATTGCTCACTAATAATAGTGGAATCAATGGTTCAGAGTCAAAACAAAAAGAAATTCTGACCCAAGACCGTTGTGTTGATCCCCCAATCCACTTATTACGAGTTCTTATATGATTTCTAGTAAAATCGATAAACATTAAACACAAACAAAATAGGCAGTGACGCCCTTGGAAGTATCAAGAGAATGTTAATAATAGTACATGTAGGAATAATATGACCATTCTTTATTTTGTTGTCCTTCATAATACTAAAAAAGGAAGAACAATATAAAATCAAGATAGATCACTATCTATCACATCCCCCTATTTCCCATTTCATCTAATCTTTACCGTCTCCTGATTATCCCTGTGAAAGAATCGATAGAGAGCCTATTCCATTCCTAACTAGAGATTAGTCCATCCCTAACTAGAGAGTTGCGAAAAGAAAGAAATTATTTTTATACTTTTTCTCTATTTTTAAAAGCCAATTTTCCGTCCAATCCACAACTGGATCAGGCGACACCCGGATTTGAACTGGGGAAAAAGGATTTGCAGTCCCCCGCCTTACCACTCGGCCATGCCGCCAAAACGATACAAAATGGATGAAAAGATTGCCTTTTTTTTGATTGAATTGGAGCCATCTCTTCGATTGATTGTATAGTATCTCAAAACATACAATACCTAAAATAAAGACTTCCTCTCCTTTTCTATTGATCTATTGAAAAATCAAATGTGGGTTTTCAGGTCAAAAAGTAAAAATTTAGGACAAATTGGAACCATTAACTATTGACTGTGAATTCATGAAGGATTCTTGGTTTTGAATCTAAAATTTTGTTTCCCTAATAACATAAGGGAAGCAAAATTGATATATAACTAATTAGTATTGATTCCTTTCAATAAAGAACCCTTCCCAATTTCAATTATAACAACATATACTCATATATGTAAACCTCAGAACAGAAATTGTTTCGCATATATCTTAATCGGGTATCTTATATTCTTATACATAGTATTCTTATATATAGTCCATAGTATTCTTATACATAGTATTTTTATATATAGTCCATAGTATTCTTATATATAGATATAGATTCCTATAGAGAAGACAATTATCAGGAAATTCAAATTATTTCAATTTTTCATTGAATATATTGAATAATAGATAATAGATTGAATAAGAAATATAAATTTTAATATAGCACGACCTGTGTTGCCCAAAATAGAATTGCAATAAAGGAGGAGACAGGATATATAGATAGCTATATCTTGCACGTATTTAATAAATACTAAATGCAACCTTTCTTACGAATTTCAATTGTATTTTCTTTTACGAATTTTACTAAAAAATAGATAGGTAAAAATGTCTTTCTTCTCTACTAATCGTTTTTTGAACAATGGAATCCACGAAAAAAGTTAACTGCTAAAAAAAATCAGCTCTATTTTGTTTTTGATTATTCTGTCTTTATCTCAGTGAACAGATTAAATTCTGAATCTATTTATTTTTCTGGTATCAAATCCGATTGGAATATAGAATATCATA
>JAVTVX010000003.1:7500-12500 GCA_033439265.1 Dillenia suffruticosa | reverse complement strand
AAGATCGAAAAATTGGAAGAAGAAAGGATTTTTTGGTTAGACGCATGGAATTGGCTAAGCATTTTATTCGAACAAATGTAGAACCAGAATGGATGGTTTTGTGTCTATTACCAGTTCTTCCTCCCGAGTTGAGACCGATCATTCAGATAGATGGGGGAAAACTAATGAGCTCAGATATTAATGAACTCTATAGAAGAGTTATCTATCGGAACAATACTCTTACCGATCTATTAACAACAAATAGATCTACGCCAGGTGAATTAGTAATGTGTCAGGAGAAATTGGTACAAGAAGCCGTGGATACCCTTCTTGATAATGGAATCCGCGGACAACCAATGAGGGACAGTCATAATAAGGTTTACAAATCATTTTCAGATGTAATTGAAGGCAAAGAGGGAAGATTTCGCGAGACTCTGCTTGGAAAACGGGTCGATTATTCGGGTCGTTCTGTCATTGTCGTAGGGCCCTCACTTTCATTACATCGATGCGGATTGCCTCGCGAAATAGCAATAGAACTTTTCCAGACATTTGTAATTCGCGATCTAATTAGACAACATCTTGCTTCAAACATAGGAGTTGCTAAGAGTAAAATTAGGGAAAAAGAACCGATTGTATGGGAAATACTTCAGGAAGTTATGCAGGGGCATCCCGTATTGCTGAATAGAGCACCTACTCTGCATAGATTAGGCATACAAGCATTCCAACCAATTTTAGTGGAGGGACGCGCTATTTGTTTACATCCATTAGTTTGTAAGGGATTCAACGCAGACTTTGATGGGGATCAAATGGCCGTTCATGTACCTTTATCTTTGGAGGCTCAAGCGGAAGCTCGTTTACTTATGTTTTCTCATATGAATCTCTTGTCTCCAGCTATTGGGGATCCCATTTCCGTACCAACGCAAGATATGCTTATTGGACTCTATGTATTAACGAGCGGGAATCGTCGAGGTATTTGTGCAAATAGGTATAATCCATGTAATGGCAAAAACTATCAAAATGAAAGAATTGACGATATTACCAATAACTATAAGTATATCGAAAGAAAAAGAACCCCTTTTTTCGAATTCCTACGATGCAATTGGAGCTTTTCGTCAGAAAAGAATCAATTTAGATAGTCCTTTGTGGCTTCGTTGGCGACTAGATCAACGCATTATTGCTTCAAGAGAAGCTCCCATCGAAGTTCACTATGAATCTTTGGGTACCTATCATGAGATTTATGGGCATTATTTAATAGTAAGAAGTGTAAAAAAAGAAATTCTTTGTATATACATTCGAACCACTGTTGGTCATATTTCTCTTTATCGAGAAATCGAAGAAGCTATACAAGGGTTTTGTCGAGCCTGTTCATATGGTACCTAAGCTAAAGAATTATATGATGCCGATGTGAATTTGTTTTTTTCCAGTTCACCTGGGATCATAGTTCTTGAATTTTTACGCGGATCAAGATCGAGAAAAGGAAGTTTTCCAATCACTGACTCAAATCCATTGTTGAATCTTACTTAGCGGAATATGGAGGTACTTATGGCAGAATGCGCCAATTTGGTCTTTCACAATAAAGTGATAGATGGAACTGCCATGAAACGGCTTATTAGAAGATTAATAGATCACTTCGGAATGGCATATACATCACATATCCTGGATCAAGTAAAGACTCTGGGGTTCCAGCAAGCCACTGCTACATCCATTTCATTAGGAATTGATGATCTTTTAACAACACCCTCTAAGGGATGGCTAGTCCAAGATACTGAACAACAAAGTTTGATTTTGGAAAAACACCATCATTATGGGAATGTACACGCGGTAGAAAAATTACGGCAATCCATTGAGATATGGTATGCTACAAGTGAATATTTGCGACAAGAAATGAATCCTAATTTCAGGATGACTGACCCCTTTAATCCAGTCCATATAATGTCTTTTTCGGGAGCTAGGGGAAATGTATCTCAGGTACACCAATTAGTAGGTATGAGAGGATTAATGTCGGATCCCCAAGGACAAATGATTGATTTGCCCATTCAAAGCAATTTACGCGAGGGACTCTCTTTAACAGAATATATAATTTCTTGCTACGGAGCCCGAAAAGGAGTTGTGGATACTGCTGTACGAACATCAGATGCTGGATATCTCACGCGAAGACTTGTTGAAGTAGTTCAACACATTGTTGTACGTAAAACAGATTGTGCCACCACTCGAGGTATTTCTGTAAGTCCTCAAAATGGAATGATGCCGGAAAGGATTTTTATTCAAACATTAATTGGTCGTGTATTAGCAGACTATATATATATGGGTCCACGGTGCATTGCCACTCGAAATCAAGATATTGGGATTGGACTTATCAAGCGATTCATAAACCTTCGAACACAATCAATATATATTAGAACTCCCTTTACTTGTAAGAGTATATTTTGGATCTGTCAATTATGTTATGGTCGGAGTCCTACTCATGGTGATCTGGTCGAATTGGGAGAAGCTGTTGGTATTATTGCGGGTCAATCTATTGGAGAACCAGGTACTCAACTAACATTAAGAACTTTTCATACCGGCGGAGTATTCACAGGGGGTACTGCAGAACATGTACGAGCCCCCTCTAATGGAAAAATGAAATTCAATGAGGATTTGGTTCATCCCACACGTACACGTCATGGACATCCTGCTTTTCTATGTTATATAGACTTGTATGTAACCATTGAGAGTGAGGATATTATACATAACGTGAATATTCCGCCAAAAAGTTTTATTTTAGTTCAAAATGATCAATATGTGGAATCAGAACACGTGATTGCTGAGATTCGCACGGGAACGTCCACTTTAAATTTTAAAGAGAGGGTTCGAAAACATATTTATTCTGATTCAGAGGGGGAAATGCACTGGAGTACTGATGTGTATCATGCACCTGAATTTATATATGGTAATGTTCATCGCTTACCAAAAACAAGCCATTTATGGATATTATCAGGGGGTCCGTGCAGATCTAGTGTAGTCCCTTTTTACTTACATAAGGATCAAGATCAAATGAATATTCATTCTCTTTCTGTTGAACAAAAATATATTTCTAACTCTTCATTGACTAACGATAAAGTGAGACACAAAATCGGTAATTCAGGGTTTTCTGATAAAAAAGAAGGAGGGATTCCTGATTATTCAGAAATTAATCGAATCAGATGCACTAGTCATTCTAATCTCATATATCCCGCTATTCTTTATGGGAATTCTAATTTATTGGCAAAGAGGCGAAGGAATGGATTCATCATCCCATTCCAATCGATTCAAAAACGAGAGAAAGAACTAATACCCCCTTCAGGCATCTCGATTGAAATACCCATAAATAGTATTTTCTGTAGAAATAGTATTTTTGCTTATTTCGACGATCCTCGATACAGAAGAAGGAGTTCGGGAATTACTAAATATGGGACTGTAGAAGTGCATTCAATTGTCAAAAAAGAAGATTTGATTGAGTATCGAGGAGTCAAAGAATTTAGGCCAAAATACCAAAGGAAAGGAGATCGATTTTTTTTCATTCCCGAGGAAGTACATATCTTACCTGGATCCTCTTTTATAATGGTACGGAACAATAGTATCATTGGAGTAGATACACGAATCACTTTAAATACAAGAAGCCGAGTGGGTGGGTTGGTCCGAGTTGAGAGAAAAAAAAAAAGTATTGAACTTCAAATATTTTCTGGGGATATCCATTTTCCTGGAGAAACAGATAAGATATCCCGACACAGTGGCATCTTGATACCACCAGGAACGCGAAAAACAAATTCTAAGGAATCTAAAAAATTGAGAAATTGGGTCTATGTCCAACGGATCGCACCTACCAAGAAAAAGTATTTTGTTTTGATTCGGCCTGTAGTCACATATGAAATAGCGGACGGTATAAATTTAGCAACACTTTTTCCCCAAGATCCGTTGCGGGAAAGAGATAATGTGAAACTTCGAGTTGTCAATTATATACTTTATGGAAATGGAAAACCAATTCGGGGAATTTTTGACACAAGTATTCAATTAGTTCGGACTTGTTTAGTATTGACTTGGGATCAAGACAAAAAAAGTTCTTCTATCGGGGAGGCCCATGCTTCTTTTGTTGAAGTAACGACAAATTGGCTAATTAGAGATTTCCTAAGAATTTATTTAGCGAAATCCCCCATTTCGTATACCGGAAAAAGGAATGATCCATCAGGTTCAGGATTGATCTTTGATAATGAATCAGATCACATCAATCCGTTTTATTCCATTTATTCTAAGGCAAGGATTCCAAAATCACTTAAACAAAATCAAGGAACTATTCGTATATTATTGAATAGAAATAAGGAATGCCAATCTTTGATAATTTTGTCATCATCCAATTGTTCTCGAATGGGTCTATTCAACAATGTAAAATATTACAATGGGATAAAAGAATCAATTAAATCAATTAAAAAGGATCCCCTAATTCCAATTAGGAATTTTTTTGGTCCTTTAGGAACAGCCCTTAAAATTGTGAATTTTTATTCGTTTTACCATTTAAATTTAATAACTCATAATCAGATCTTGGTAATTAAATATTACCAACTTGACAATTTAAAACAGGCTTTTCAACTACTTAAATATTCTTTAATGGATGAAAATGGTAGAATTTTGAATCCTGATCCATGCAGTAACATCATTTTGAATGCATTCAATTTTAATTGGTATTTTTTCCATCACAAGAATTGTGATGCCACATCTACAATAATTAGTCTTGGACAGTTTATTTGTCAAAATGGATATATAGCCAAAAACAGACCACACCTAAAATCGGGTCAAGTTCTAATTGTTCAAGTGGACTCTTTAGTAATAAGATCAGCTAAATCTTATTTAGCCACTCCAGGAGCAACTGTTCATGGCCATTATGGGGAAATATTTTTTGAAGGAGATACATTAATTACATTTATATATGAAAAATCAAAATCTGGTGATATAACGCAGGGTCTTCCAAAAGTGGAACAAGTTTTAGAAGTGCGTTCAATTGATTCAAT
>JAVTVX010000003.1:0-5000 GCA_033439265.1 Dillenia suffruticosa | reverse complement strand
TATTTTTGCAACTTTAGCTGCCGCTTATATAGGCGAATCCATGGAAGGTCATCATTGACTAGTTTTCAAAATAGTCTTTTTTTTAGCTTAGCCCAATGCAATGTATGCGTGGCTCAAGATAATTTACTTATGGAACAGAAATATACAACTAAGGTATATACAATCTAATAGTAAAAAAGAGATTAGCATAGTAGTAATAGGAAAATGATTAAATAAAAAAAGATGTTATATAGAAAGAACGATTATCATTTCAGCTAATTTTAGTTAATTCAATGATTGACCAAAAAAAAATAATAATAATAAAAATTGTATGAACTTAGCTTTGGACTAATTAATGAATTCGTCCATTTTGATTGTATACATATGGGATAATGATAAATAAAAGGACGAGAAGAGTTTACAAAAAAAAGAGATAAAAAAAAGAGGGTTGCTTAGTAAAACGAGGTCGAACTATGTAGATGTAATCTAATGGTTATAAGCCAATTCTTGTGAATATTTCAAAAAATTTTTTTAGAATCCGATTCCGATTGAATCTAAGATATAAATGATAGGTTTACATTATGGAAGAAAGACATATATATGTGATATTAGATATTGACTAGTCATATATGAACTAAAGATATACCTAATTTGCGCTACTACTCTTACTATAAATTTCGATGGTGGTTCCAATATCCAATAGAAGTTCATCTGTGACTGGGAATTGAATGAATAAACAAATGAAATCAAGAAAACGATCAAAGAATTCAAAGAGCAATTTGGACCAAATTAAAGTCATATGGGCTTCACAAAGACTCTGGGTATAGGAACAAAAAAAGAGATATCGAAGTAGTTCTGATGATTCAATAATATTATTATCGGAGTTTTTAGTTACTTCGATTGGATGAATCTTAGTGATGGAATAATTAAGTCATAATTTTTTGGTTGATTGTATCATTAACCATTCTTTTTTTTATATGAGGAACGTATCATGAATCCACTGATTTCTGCCGCTTCCGTTATTGCCGCTGGATTGGCTGTAGGGCTTGCTTCTATTGGGCCTGGAGTTGGTCAAGGTACTGCTGCAGGACAAGCTGTAGAAGGTATCGCGAGACAGCCCGAGGCGGAGGGAAAAATACGAGGTACTTTATTGCTTAGTTTAGCTTTTATGGAAGCTTTAACAATTTATGGATTGGTTGTAGCATTAGCGCTTTTATTTGCAAATCCTTTTGTTTAATCCTAGAAAAATTCAAAATATATATTTTGAATTTTTCTTATTTTATTGTTTTAGATTTGCCACTTGCTTTTTTCAAATTATATTAAGATTTCACTCCTACAAATAAAAAATTGTAGGAGACAATAACTCATGGGAAGGACTGATTTGAGGACGAGAAGTTAGCATACCGACTCGCTTTCTTCCTTCCCGTCCTTAGTCAATAGAAAGCTTTTTTTACGAAGTATTGCAAGAAAGGAGGGAGATATTTCTCAATTGACACGAGACCCAGTATCTAATAAGTCAAATTCTTATTGTTAATTTCAATTGAAAAATAAAATCCATTTCGAAATCCTATATTTGACTTCTAAATATTTGACTATACTATTAATTAGTAGTAAATAAAAAAAAGGGTGTTGAAGTGATACAAAAATAACTTTCTTCGATTTTTTTAGTTTATCTATATCTAATCTATAAAAGGAGATCATATGAAAAATGTAACCGATTCTTTCGTTTCTTTGGGTCACTGGCCATACGCTGGGAGTTTCGGGTTTAATACCGATATTTTAGCAACAAATCCAATAAATCTAAGTGTAGTGATTGGTGTCTTAATCTTTTTTGGAAAGGGAGTGTGTGCGAGTTGTTTATTTCAAGAATAGGCTGAGTTCAACCAGCTGCATTTTTATTCTAACTAGGAGATAAAGGTGCATGACCCCGCGAATTACTTCTGAATAAATTAAGAAAGAAATCATATGTAAGAACCATAGCATTTCGTGATTAATTGATAAATCCACTTTGATTCTCTATCATATCAACCAATAATGTAATGTGGAACTATTAACATGGTTAAAGCTAAACCGCTTGAAGTCCAGACACAGCAGGGTACTCTTTCTACTATTATGCTAATACATAGATGGTTTATTGTTGGAAATTTTTTCGATATAGAACACTCGTGTCGATAAAATGATTTGAACCATTTATTGGAAAAATGGGTATTTCACCCCTTTTTATCCAATGCTGAATCGATGACCTAGAGATAAAGTAAGAAGAATTTTTTGGATAAAAAAAAAACAACTTTGCTGACAATTACATATTTTTTTTGTTTGGTCAGAAGAGTCCTCCGAATATTCTGATCTTGGATTAGTGATCAGTTTCGATATTTTTGTTTTTGAATATGAAAGAGGATAGGTTCATTACATTCAAAAAACATAGGGTAAGCCCCTTAAGTAATTATTAAGTAATTGAAGTAATTGAGCGTTAGAGCCAAATGAATCCAAAGATTCATGTTTGGTTTGGGAAGGGATCATGGAAGTTTTGAAATGAGCAGAAAATAATCTACTTTCATTAAGTGATTTATTAGATAATCGAAAACAGAAGATATTGAATAGTATTCGAAATTCAGAAGAACTGCGCGGGGGGGCTATTGATCAGCTGGAAAAAGCTCGGGCCCGTTTACGGAAAGTGGAAATGGAAGCGGATCAATTTCGAGTGAATGGATACTCTGAAATAGAACGAGAAAAGTTGAATTTGATTAATTCAACTTATAAGACTTTAGAACAATTAGAAAATTACAAAAATGAAACCATTCAGTTTGAACAACAAAGAGCGATTAATCAAGTCCGACAACGGGTTTTCCAACAAGCCTTACAAGGAGCTCTAGGAACGTTGAATAGTTGTTTGAATAACGAGTTACATTTACGTACCATCAATGTTAATATTGGTATGTTTGGGGCGATAAAAACGAAAGAAATAACTGATTAGTCCTTCTACTTGTAGGAATTATTTTTTTTTTCAAAAAAAAAATTAAGAAATCCTCATGGTAACCATTCGAGCCGACGAAATAAGTAATATTATCCGTGAACGTATTGAACAATATAATAGGGAAGTAAAGATTGTAAATACCGGTACTGTACTTCAAGTAGGCGACGGCATTGCTCGTATTCACGGTCTTGATGAAGTAATGGCAGGCGAATTAGTAGAATTTGAAGAGGGTACAATAGGCATTGCTCTGAATTTGGAATCAAATAATGTTGGTGTTGTATTAATGGGTGACGGTTTAATGATCCAAGAAGGAAGTTCTGTAAAAGCAACAGGAAAAATTGCTCAAATACCTGTGAGTGAGGCTTATTTGGGTCGTGTTATAAATGCTTTGGCTAAACCTATTGATGGTAGAGGTGAAATTTCAGCTTCTGAATCTCGGTTAATTGAATCTCCCGCTCCAGGGATTATTTCGAGACGTTCTGTATATGAGCCTCTTCAAACGGGGCTTATTGCTATTGATTCGATGATTCCTATAGGACGTGGTCAGCGAGAATTAATTATTGGGGACAGACAGACCGGTAAAACCGCAGTAGCTACAGATACGATTCTCAATCAACAAGGGCAAAATGTAATATGTGTTTATGTAGCTATTGGGCAAAAGGCATCTTCTGTGGCTCAAGTAGTGACTACTTTCCAGGAAAGGGGAGCGATGGAATATACTATTGTGGTAGCCGAAACGGCGGATTCCCCGGCTACATTACAATACCTCGCTCCTTATACGGGAGCAGCTCTGGCTGAATATTTTATGTATCGTGAACAACACACTTCAATTATTTATGATGATCTCTCCAAACAAGCGCAAGCTTATCGCCAAATGTCTCTGCTATTACGAAGACCACCTGGGCGCGAAGCTTATCCAGGAGATGTTTTTTATTTGCATTCACGTCTTTTAGAAAGAGCCGCTAAATCAAGTTCTCTTTTAGGTGAAGGAAGTATGACTGCTTTACCAATAGTGGAAACTCAATCAGGAGATGTTTCAGCTTATATTCCCACTAATGTAATTTCCATTACAGATGGACAAATATTCTTATCCGCCGATCTATTCAATGCTGGAATCAGACCTGCTATTAATGTAGGTATTTCCGTCTCCAGAGTAGGATCCGCAGCTCAAATTAAAGCCATGAAACAAGTAGCTGGTAAATCAAAATTGGAGCTGGCTCAATTCGCAGAATTAGAAGCCTTTGCACAATTCGCGTCTGATCTCGATAAAGCTACTCAGAATCAATTGGCAAGGGGTCAACGATTACGTGAATTGCTCAAACAATCTCAATCGGCCCCTCTTACGGTGGAAGAACAGATAATGACTATTTATACCGGAACAAACGGTTATCTTGATTCCTTAGAAATTGGACAGGTAAGGAAATTTCTCGTTGAGTTACGTACTTACTTAAAAACGAATAAACCTCAGTTCCAAGAAATAATATCTTCTACTAAGACATTTACCGAGGAAGCAGAAGCTCTTTTGAAAGATGCTATTCAGGAACAGATGAAACGCTTTCTACTTCAGGAACAAGCATAAAGAAATTTATCAATTCTAATTTATTATTAATTAATAAATTATTAATTAATAAATGTAACAAATAATAAAAAATTACAAAACAAGTTAAAAAATAATAATTCAAATTAAACAAAAAAATAAATGGAAAAAAGAATTAATATATATATATTAATTTAAGATTAATAAATAATAGATTAATAAATAAATAAATAAAATAAATAATAAATAATAGAAAATATTAAAAATATAACTAAAAATTCAAAATTCTTGACATAGAAATAGAAAATATATATATATGGAAAAAAATTGCGTCCAATAGGATTTGAACCTATACCAAAGGTTTAGAAGACCTCTGTCCTATCCATTAGACAATGGACGCTTTTTTTTCATTCCAATTTTTTTCCCAACAAAAGAAAAGATAGGAAAGAAAAAATTCGAAAAAAAAAAAGAAGATTCTATGTAAAAACTTTGAAAGAATTTCGGAGTCAA
>JAVTVX010000002.1:17789673-17793041 GCA_033439265.1 Dillenia suffruticosa | reverse complement strand
CCTAAACCCTAAACCCTAAACCCTAAACCCTAAACCCTAAACCCTAAACCCTAAACCCTAAACCCTAAACCCTAAACCCTAAACCCTAAACCCTAAACCCTAAACCCTAAACCCTAAACCCTAAACCCTAAACCCTAAACCCTAAACCCTAAACCCTAAACCCTAAACCCTAAACCCTAAACCCTAAACCCTAAACCCTAAACCCTAAACCCTAAACCCTAAACCCTAAACCCTAAACCCTAAACCCTAAACCCTAAACCCTAAACCCTAAACCCTAAACCCTAAACCCTAAACCCTAAACCCTAAACCCTAAACCCTAAACCCTAAACCCTAAACCCTAAACCCTAAACCCTAAACCCTAAACCCTAAACCCTAAACCCTAAACCCTAAACCCTAAACCCTAAACCCTAAACCCTAAACCCTAAACCCTAAACCCTAAACCCTAAACCCTAAACCCTAAACCCTAAACCCTAAACCCTAAACCCTAAACCCTAAACCCTAAACCCTAAACCCTAAACCCTAAACCCTAAACCCTAAACCCTAAACCCTAAACCCTAAACCCTAAACCCTAAACCCTAAACCCTAAACCCTAAACCCTAAACCCTAAACCCTAAACCCTAAACCCTAAACCCTAAACCCTAAACCCTAAACCCTAAACCCTAAACCCTAAACCCTAAACCCTAAACCCTAAACCCTAAACCCTAAACCCTAAACCCTAAACCCTAAACCCTAAACCCTAAACCCTAAACCCTAAACCCTAAACCCTAAACCCTAAACCCTAAACCCTAAACCCTAAACCCTAAACCCTGAAACCCTAAACCCTAAACCCTAAACCCTAAACCCTAAACCCTAAACCCTAAACCCTAAACCCTAAACCCTAAACCCTAAACCCTAAACCCTAAACCCTAAACCCTAAACCCTAAACCCTAAACCCTAAACCCTAAACCCTAAACCCTAAACCCTAAACCCTAAACCCTAAACCCTAAACCCTAAACCCTAAACCCTAAACCCTAAACCCTAAACCCTAAACCCTAAACCCTAAACCCTAAACCCTAAACCCTAAACCCTAAACCCTAAACCCTAAACCCTAAACCCTAAACCCTAAACCCTAAACCCTAAACCCTAAACCCTAAACCCTAAACCCTAAACCCTAAACCCTAAACCCTAAACCCTAAACCCTAAACCCTAAACCCTAAACCCTAAACCCTAAACCCTAAACCCTAAACCCTAAACCCTAAACCCTAAACCCTAAACCCTAAACCCTAAACCCTAAACCCTAAACCCTAAACCCTAAACCCTAAACCCTAAACCCTAAACCCTAAACCCTAAACCCTAAACCCTAAACCCTAAACCCTAAACCCTAAACCCTAAACCCTAAACCCTAAACCCTAAACCCTAAACCCTAAACCCTAAACCCTAAACCCTAAACCCTAAACCCTAAACCCTAAACCCTAAACCCTAAACCCTAAACCCTAAACCCTAAACCCTAAACCCTAAACCCTAAACCCTAAACCCTAAACCCTAAACCCTAAACCCTAAACCCTAAACCCTAAACCCTAAACCCTAAACCCTAAACCCTAAACCCTAAACCCTAAACCCTAAACCCTAAACCCTAAACCCTAAACCCTAAACCCTAAACCCTAAACCCTAAACCCTAAACCCTAAACCCTAAACCCTAAACCCTAAACCCTAAACCCTAAACCCTAAACCCTAAACCCTAAACCCTAAACCCTAAACCCTAAACCCTAAACCCTAAACCCTAAACCCTAAACCCTAAACCCTAAACCCTAAACCCTAAACCCTAAACCCTAAACCCTAAACCCTAAACCCTAAACCCTAAACCCTAAACCCTAAACCCTAAACCCTAAACCCTAAACCCTAAACCCTAAACCCTAAACCCTAAACCCTAAACCCTAAACCCTAAACCCTAAACCCTAAACCCTAAACCCTAAACCCTAAACCCTAAACCCTAAACCCTAAACCCTAAACCCTAAACCCTAAACCCTAAACCCTAAACCCTAAACCCTAAACCCTAAACCCTAAACCCTAAACCCTAAACCCTAAACCCTAAACCCTAAACCCTAAACCCTAAACCCTAAACCCTAAACCCTAAACCCTAAACCCTAAACCCTAAACCCTAAACCCTAAACCCTAAACCCTAAACCCTAAACCCTAAACCCTAAACCCTAAACCCTAAACCCTAAACCCTAAACCCTAAACCCTAAACCCTAAACCCTAAACCCTAAACCCTAAACCCTAAACCCTAAACCCTAAACCCTAAACCCTAAACCCTAAACCCTAAACCCTAAACCCTAAACCCTAAACCCTAAACCCTAAACCCTAAACCCTAAACCCTAAACCCTAAACCCTAAACCCTAAACCCTAAACCCTAAACCCTAAACCCTAAACCCTAAACCCTAAACCCTAAACCCTAAACCCTAAACCCTAAACCCTAAACCCTAAACCCTAAACCCTAAACCCTAAACCCTAAACCCTAAACCCTAAACCCTAAACCCTAAACCCTAAACCCTAAACCCTAAACCCTAAACCCTAAACCCTAAACCCTAAACCCTAAACCCTAAACCCTAAACCCTAAACCCTAAACCCTAAACCCTAAACCCTAAACCCTAAACCCTAAACCCTAAACCCTAAACCCTAAACCCTAAACCCTAAACCCTAAACCCTAAACCCTAAACCCTAAACCCTAAACCCTAAACCCTAAACCCTAAACCCTAAACCCTAAACCCTAAACCCTAAACCCTAAACCCTAAACCCTAAACCCTAAACCCTAAACCCTAAACCCTAAACCCTAAACCCTAAACCCTAAACCCTAAACCCTAAACCCTAAACCCTAAACCCTAAACCCTAAACCCTAAACCCTAAACCCTAAACCCTAAACCCTAAACCCTAAACCCTAAACCCTAAACCCTAAACCCTAAACCCTAAACCCTAAACCCTAAACCCTAAACCCTAAACCCTAAACCCTAAACCCTAAACCCTAAACCCTAAACCCTAAACCCTAAACCCTAAACCCTAAACCCTAAACCCTAAACCCTAAACCCTAAACCCTAAACCCTAAACCCTAAACCCTAAACCCTAAACCCTAAACCCTAAACCCTAAACCCTAAACCCTAAACCCTAAACCCTAAACCCTAAACCCTAAACCCTAAACCCTAAACCCTAAACCCTAAACCCTAAACCCTAAACCCTAAACCCTAAACCCTAAACCCTAAACCCTAAACCCTAAACCCTAAACCCTAAACCCTAAACCCTAAACCCTAAACCCTAAACCCTAAACCCTAAACCCTAAACCCTAAACCCTAAACCCTAAACCCTAAACCCTAAACCCTAAACCCTAAACCCTAAAC